>CM056810.1:78982520-78992520 GCA_029852735.1 Persea americana
GTACAATTGCAAGATAAATCATGAAGGTAACCAAAGAAAAGGAACTGACAAGATGGCAACCACACTTTAGCTAAATCCTCCATCCCTAATGTGATGAGAGCACACTAAAGGTGTTGGTCTCGGAGTACACGAGGTGACGAGAAACAACTATATACATATAATATACTGAGCAAAACCATGGCCGCGGAACCGGGTGACATACAGAACAGAATTCAGACTGCAGCTGATAGAAGCTAAAAGGGGGACCCCAAGTCGGTGGATCAAACCTTCAAGGTCGTCCAAGCTTAGTGGTGCCGACTCATAGTTTAAAACACATTCAAAACATATACATATCTAAAGAAGTGTACAACATTCAAAACAAATTAAACTGAAGCTCGTAAGCGCATATGACACAATAATATCTTATCAAAATGCATAAGGCTGATCAACTATTCAAATTACAGATTTCAATGGTTTTGAAATGCCACTTGTACTAATATGTGAAAACTGTCGAAAACGTACAAGGTTTGATAAAAGCAAACACTATGGACACCCATATGTTTCCGGACCATACATTGAGGTTTCAGGATTTAAACAATAAGTATAAGGGTCTCGTATGTCGATTTAAGTTGAGGGCATGGTACTCCGGAAGGTTTGAGACATCCCGGGATCCCTATACAAGTTGATGATTCCATTAATCTCAATAAATTTCCGGAATTGGGGTTCTTTTCCAAATCAGTCTCCATGAAACAGCTCTTATTTCTCCGCATCATATTAGGGCTCCAAACTAACCTCACTGGACCTTGAAACAACCTTTTAAGCATGTTTGGAAACAACCCAGTAATTATGTGCAGTTCGCTCGAGCGAATAGCGTTCTGGGAGGGGTTCGCTCGAGCGAATATAAGTTCGCTCTAGCGAATTGGTCCGAGTCAGGAAGGGTCGAGCGAACAGAAAGAATGGCTCAAGCGAACCAGTCTCTGGAAGGGGTTCGCTCGAGCGAATATGAGTTCGCTCGAGCGGACTACTTTGAATCAGAAAAGGTCGAGCGAAGAAAGAGAGAGGCTCGAGCGACTAATGTTCTGTGAGGGGTTCGCTCGAGCGATGATGAGTTCGCTCGAGCGAACTGCTCCGGAACAGGAAAGTTCGAGCGAAGAAATGGGTTAGCTCAAGCGATAGGAGTTCTGTGAAGGGTTCACTCGAGCGAACTACTTCAGAAACTCACCATTTCAGCAGTCCGAACCTCACTTTACTTCCTTTCAAAACCCCATATAAGCCATCCTCCTGGCAATACATTTATGGCCTTTCCATCTACCAAAAACACCATTCACTTCTCCAATAACCACCCATTCAAAACCCTCAAAATCATAAGGATTTCCAACCACATTCAATGCTAAGAACAACCATCATAAATGAGAATACAAAAATTGACAAAATACCAACTCAATGTGCAAAATCTCAAGAGAGGAAATAAAAAGGGTAGAAAGCTCGTAATATGCATACTTCAAAATCAATGAAAGACATAAACATAGGAAGGAGCCTTCATTATAAAAATCCATATTTCTTCACCAAATAATAATTCATGAAACAAACCCATTCATCCACTTGCCTTGGTCTCCAATTAAGCTAATAAGCTCTAATCACCACTCCTTAAGCCAAAAATCAAAGATCTACACAAAATCCCCAAAATGACACTTATTACAAACCCTAAAATGGCAAAACAAGAAATAGAGGGAGATAACTTCCAATAATAGAGATGAAGGCTCTCTAGGGCTAGAAGAAGCATAATCTAGAGGATGTAAATGATCACTTACATGGAAGGTCCTCAAATAGCAAGAGCTTGTTCAAAGAGGGTCTTGGAATGGAGGGTTCTCTCCACAAATGGTATCAAGAAGAAGCTCTCGTGGAGGGGAAGAAGATGGCAACCTCCATTTATCCTTTAGCAATAGTTTGAGAGTGATTGAGAGATGGAGAAGCAGGAAGAGCAAGGAAACCCTAGGCAATTGGACTCTCTTATCTCCTTCACAATAAAGTAGCTAGAAGAAGAAGAAGAATGAAAGGGACTCTCCTTATATAGAAAACATGAATGGGTCTCACAACTCTACTAACTAATTGGGCTTAAAACATCATCTCACGGGCTTCGGATGGATTTGACGAAGAAGGAAGAGTTGTTCGCCGAAATTTCTAGTTTCCAAAAAGTATACATTTTACGGGTTTCGGAGAGATTAAAAATAGTGTCCAGATTTTGTGTAAAAAGATTGTTTTATCCTTATCATTAGCAAAGTAAGGTCTAGAGGTTTCGAACGGGAACGGAGCAAATACGAAAGTTATTGGGAATTATAAAATACATTAAACGGAGCAAAATACGGATTTCCATAATTACTAAATATATCCCAAAGCTAATCAAAACACAATTAAGGGAGCCCCCAAAGGCCCCCACTAAATCAAAAGAGTTCCCAAAAATAATCCAAAGCTATGAAAAGCTATTCTAATCCACACTTAATCAAATTCCACTAATCTCACTTATAACTAAAGCACGTCTTAATTAACACTAATCGGAAATTCTCGGGGCAGGGTCTTACATCCTCCACCCCTTAGGGCATTTGGTCCTCCGAATGAAACATAATTACTAACCTTGGGTAGTAGATGCGGATACTTCCTTTGAACTTGATCCCGTAATTTTCACGTTGCCTCTTTAGGTCCATGATTTTCCCAAAGCACTTTCACCTAGTGGATTGTCCTCGTTCTCAGCTCTTGTTCCTTTGTATCAACAATCTGAATCGGCTTTTCAACATAGGTAGCATCTTCTCTGATCTCCAACGGCTCATGGCGGAGTTTGTGCGACGGATCGGGGACGTACTTCTTCAACATAGACACATGAAATACATTGTGTATGCCGGAAAGTTCAAGTGGTAAAGCTAATCTATAAGCCACGTCACCAATCTTGCTCACGATATCATATGGTCCAATGTATCTCCGAGATAACTTGCCTTTCTGACCGAACCTCAAGGTTCCTCTAGTAAGTGACACTTTCAGGAAAACCTTATCTCCTTCCTTGAATTGTAAATCTCTTCAGTGAGAGTCTGCATGACTCTTTTGTCTACTCCAGGCTACCTTTAGACGTTCTTGAATTAACTTGACTTTATCACTAGTCTCACTCACTGTAGTTGGTCCATGAAAACTGCGAACACCTACTTTTTACTAACAAACTGGAGTTTTGCACCTCCTACCATACAATGCCTCAAAAGGCGCCATCCTAATGCTCGAATGATAATTGTTGTTGTAGGCGAACTCGCAAAGCGGTAGGGTCTCATTCCATTGAGTCTTCAAATCTGACACGCCCGCTCGAAGCATATCCTCAAGGGTCTGAATTGTCCTTTCTGACTGAGCATCCGTTTGTGGGTGATACGCTTTGCTGAATTGTAGCTTCGTACCCATAGACTCATGCAATGTCTTCCAAAATCTTGAGACGAATCTGCTATCTCTGTCTGAAGTAATGGATACTGGCTGACCATAATGGCTGACAATCTCGTTGACAAACAACTCCGCAAGAGGTAACATATGCATTTTCTCTCCGGTCTTCATGGGAATAAAATGCGCTGATTTGGTCAGTCGATTCACTATGACCCATATGGCGTTATTCCCTTTTCTGCTTCTTGGTAATCCCGAGATAAAATCCATGGTGATATGTTCCCACTTCCATTTCGGGATCTCTAACGGTTGCAACAACCCTGGAGGTCTCTGATGCTCTGCCTTCACCAACTGACACGTCATACAACGGGAAACGAAAGCTGCTATTTCCCTCTTCATGTTGTTCCACCAAAATTTGCCCATCAAGTTCTTGTACATCTTCGTGCTACCCAGATGCATGAAATACTTCGTACTGTGCGCCTCCATCATGATGTCATTTTTCAAATCTTCAATGTTGGGCACACAAACGATCGCGATAGTATAAAATTCCATCTACTATACGAAAATCAGGACGTTCTGCTGTATGCTCTGAAATCTTGGCCAACTCTGGATCTTGCAATTGGTCATCCTTGGATCTTCCGAATGAATGAGGGCTCAGACACTGACATGTTGGCTAACATTACTCCCTTGCTTAGGGGCTGAAAATCTACACCCAACTCCTCAAACTGCTGAAAGATGCAAGTAACCCTTAGACTTGCCACGCTTGCTTACTTCCTACTCAAGGCATCAGCTACTACATTTGCCTTCCCTGGGTGATATTTGATCAGAAATCATAGTTTTTGATATATTCCATCCATCTTCTTTGCCCCATGTTCAATTCCTTATGAGAAAACAAGTACTGTAAGTTGCGGTGGTCGGAGTGGACTTCGAACTTCTCTCCGTAGAGGTAATGTCTCCACATCTTTAATGCAAAAACGACCGCTGCTAACTCGAGATCATGCGTTGCATAGTTCTTCTCGTAGTCTTTTAACTGCTGGGATCCATAAGCAACGACTTTCCCATCTTGCATCAACACATAACCCAGTCCTATATTCGAAGCATCGGTAAAAATAGTGTAACCGCCGCTTCTGGATGGTAAGGTGAGAACTGGTGCTGAAGTCAATCTCTTTTTCAGCTCTTGGAAACTGGCCTCACACTGATCTGTCCACACATAGGGTGCATTCTTCTTGGTCAACTTCGTCAATGATGTTGCAATCGATGAAAATCCTTGCACAAAGCTTCGGTAATAACCTGCCAATCCTAGAAAACTTCTGATTTCCGATGCGTTCTTCGGTCTTTCCCACTTTACAACTGCGTCAATCTTAGCTGGGTCCACTAACAATCCTTCTTTGGAGATGATATGTCCCAAAAATGCGACTTCTTCAAGCCAAAATTCGCACTTGCTGAGCTTCGCATACAATTGATTGTCTCTTAGAAGTTGCAATGCTATCCTCAAATGTTCTTCATGCTCTTCTCTGGACTTGGAGTACACCAAAATGTCATCAATAAACACTACGGTGAACTGGTCTAAGTATTCCGAGAATATTTTGTTCATCAAGGTCATGAACACTGCCAGTGCATTTGTTAGTCCAAATGGCATCACTAAGAACTCATAGTGTCCATATCTTGTCCGGAAAACTATCTTTGATACATCTGAATCTCTAACTCTCAACTGATGGTAACCGGACCTTAAGTCAATCTTCGAAAAGTATGCAGTACCTTGCAATTGATCAAACAGTTCATCTATCCTTGGCAATGGATACTTGTTCTTGATGGTAGCTTGGTTCAATCTCCGATAATCAATACACATCCTCATCGAGCCATCTTTCTTCTTGACGAATAAAACTGGAGCTCCCCATGGTGAAACGCTAGGTCTAACAAAACCTTTGTCCAATAATTCTTGCAATTGTATCTTCAATTCTCCTAATTCAGCCGGACCATTCTGTATGGTGCAATAGATATCGGAGCGGTTCCCGGTAACAACTCGATGGTGAAGTCAATTTCTCTAACAGTTGGTAAACCTGTAATCTCTTCTGGAAAAATGTCTGGAAACTCACAAACAATTGGGATCTCCTCCACCCCTTGGGACCGTTTATCCTCCGTGATAAACGCTAAATAGCCTTCACATCCACTTCTCACAAGTCTATCAGCCTTTGACGCTGAAATAAATCTTGGACAAGAATTACTCATCTCTCCTTGAAATAGGACTCCTGCTGGGGTCTCCTGTAACTTGAACGTGAGGGTCTTATAGAAACAGTCCATAGTAGCATGGTACCCCGCTAACCAATCCATCCCTAGGATGACGTCAAAATCATACATCTCCAACAAAATAAGATTCCCTGGTAACACCACATCTCCTATCTTAATAGCACATCTAGGATGATATTTCCTACACGCAACTTGTTTGCCTACTGGGGTAAACACCGTCAAAATAAACTCAAGTTCTCTAGCAGGCATATCAATCAACTTAGAAAAATTTGGAGACATGAAAGAGTGTGTAGAGCCAGGGTCAAACAATATCTTAGCTTTAATTCCATAAACAAAGAGTGTACCTTCCACCACGTTATCTGCAGCCTTTGCATTAGCTTGGTTGATTACATACACTTGTCCTCGCTGCTGAGGCCTGCTTTGAGCTTGTTGCTGCCTTCCTTGTTGTGCATTTCTATTCTGCTGAGGATGACGCTGATTCTGATTCTGTCCTTGCTGACGGGCTTGTTGCTGCTGCTGCTGAGGTCTATACTACTGCTGAGGGGCTGAAGTGGCCTTGGCTGGTTCTGAACAACCAGCATTCTCGGGCGGTGCTGGACGCTGTGCTCCTTGTTGCTACTGATTCTGTCTATTATTGCCTTGTCCCACTAGCCTTGGACAATCCTTGAGTTGGTGGTTCATGGAACCACATCTGAAGCATGCTCCTGTCACTGCACGACACTGAGAAACATTGTGGTTCTTGCCACAATGTGCACAAACTACTTGTCCTTGGGCATTCTGGTCTTGCCTCTGAGCTTGTTGTTCTTGCCTCTGTCTCTTGTTCTGATGGTTCCTCTGTTGGTGAGTTTGAATCATTCCTTGAATCTTGAGGATTTTGTTGTTCAGGTTCTCGAATTTGTATGCCCTTCTCACTGCTTCTTCAAAAGTGGCAGGTGGCACAACACCCGTGGCATCCCTCTCAATGATCGGGTTAAGTCCCTCAAGGAACTTTGCAATCTTCTTCTCCACGGTGTCGATCAATTCGGGGGCATATCGAGACAACCTCTCGAACTGCGTGAGGTACTCTTGGACTGTCATGCTACCTTGCACGATCGATGGCCTTCTGCCTCTTCACATGCGTCGGTACATACTTATCACTGAACTGCCTCGTGAAGTTTCCCCAAGCTTTTGCATCTGCCATAGTTCTATATTCAGCCCTTACTGTTTTCCACCATATATCTGCTAACCCGGTGAACATGGAAGCGGTGAGTTGCACTTACTGCCGTCCCGTACATCTGAATACCTCAAAGATGTTCTCTGTATGCTCTAACCAGTCATCTGCAGCCAATGGGTCTTCATGCCCCGAGAACTCCTTAGGACCCCTCTTTCTAAACTGTTCAAATAATGCATTGGGGTCATGCTCCCTATTGTTAATGACTATTTGAGGGCCTGGCGGTTGAGTTGGTGCCGGTTCAGGCCTTCTCTCTAACACCTCTAACAGTTGCCTTTGCATCTGTGCCATCTCCCTAACGTGTTCCTCATCCTTTCTAGCCATTTGCTCTTGCAATCTGGCTTGGTTCTCATTAGCTTGACGCTGCTGGTCTAACATGGCCCGCATCATTTGTTGAAATTGGTTTTGCATGGTTGGATCTGGAGTTCCGTTCTCAATTGGCCCGGTATGCTCACTATTGCTTGCGGTGGGATTGTCGATTACGGGTCTTTTTCGAGGTGGCATATCACTGTAAAACAAGTTGTTAGCACATAAAAATCAAATAAGGCCCACACATTGCTCACATGAGTCTAACTAACGAAAAGTCTAACGAATCCTCGCCACGTCCTTAGGATTTCTAGTTTCTTTTAATTACCTGAAACACGTATCGCTCTAATACCAGTCTGTCGCGACTCCGGACCGAGATCCGGGCCCGCGAGTGAGGATAAACCTACATTTCACAATGATCATACATTTGGATATACACTCACTTAATTTCCCCCAGGTTTCCGCGCTGAGGATTTCACACACACTCACAAAACATTTACATTGGTGCGGAAGCATGTAGCAAATCAAATCGGTAACTCATTCTACAATACAAGACTGATAACACATGTAACTGACATGATGTCAGAGTGAGCTATGATCTCATTGGCATTCCCAAAATGTAAAGTTATAAGTTTAAACAAAAGATTAGTTAATTAACATTCTCCAAAAATAATGGCCAACAAAGTCCAGTACAATCAAAAGTATAAATCACAATTCATTCTATAGTTTTCCTCCAAAATGTTGCGCAACTTGTAGCTCAAACCAATGTCTACATGGCATTGTCATCTTGCCACTCTACTAGACGTTGCGGTTCACCGACCGCCTCCTCCCGCTCCTCCTTAAAGGCAATAACAGGGACTGGACCTGAGTACTACAAAAATGGGTCAGACGCATCGGTCTGGCAGGTGGGTGAATAGATAATACAATTTAAGAAAACGAAATATAACTTGAAAGATACTGATATCATAATAAAACAGTGATTGTTATAAACATGATGCATTGTTGATATAAAGTACAATTGCAAGATAAATCATGAAGGTAACCAAAGAAAGGGAACTGACAAGATGGCAACCACACTTTAGCTAAATCCTCCATCCCTAATGTGATGAGAGCACACTAAAGGTGTTGGTCTCGGAGTACACGAGGTGACGAGAAACAACTATATACATATAATATACTGAGCAAAACCATGGCCGCGGAACCGGGTGACGTACATAACAGAATTCAGACTGCAGCTGATAGAAGCTAAAAGGGGGACCCCAAGTCGGTGGATCAAACCTTCAAGGTCGTCCAAGCTTAGTGGTGCCGACTCATAGTTTAAAACACATTCAAAACATATACATATCTAAAGAAGTGTACAACACTCAAAACAAATTAAACTGAAGCTCGTAAGCGCATATGACACAATAATATCTTATCAAAATGCATAAGGCTGATCAACTATTCAAATTACGGATTTCAATGGTTTTGAAATGCCACTTGTACTAATATGTGAAAATTGTCGAAAACGTACAAGGTTTGATAAAAGCAAACACTATGGACACCCATATATTTCCGGACCATACATTGAGGTTTCAGGATTTAAACAATAAGTATAAGGGTCTCGTATGTCGATTTAAGTTGATGGCATGGTACTCCGGAAGGTTTGAGACATCCCGGGATCCCTATACAAGTTGATGATTCCATTAATCTCAATAAATTTCCAGAATTGGGGTTCTTTTCCAAATCAGTCTCCATGAAACAGCTCTTATTTCTCCGCATCATATTAGGGCTCCAAACTAACCTCACTGGACCTTGAAACAACCTTTTAAGCATGTTTGGAAACAACCCAGTAATTATGTGCAGTTCGCTCGAGCGAATAGCGTTCTGGGAGGGGTTCGCTCGAGCGAATATAAGTTCGCTCTAGCGAATTGGTCCGAGTCAGGAAGGGTCGAGCGAACAGAAAGAATGGCTCAAGCGAACCAGTCTCTGGAAGGGGTTCGCTCGAGCGGACTACTTTGAATCAGAAAAGGTCGAGCGAAGAAAGAGAGAGGCTCGAGCGACTAATGTTCTGTGAGGGGTTCGCTCGAGCGATGATGAGTTCGCTCGAGCGAACTGCTCCGGAACAGGAAAGTTCGAGCGAAGAAATGGGTTAGCTCAAGCGATAGGAGTTCTGTGAAGGGTTCACTCGAGCGAACTACTTCAGAAACTCACCGTTTCAGCAGTCCGAACCTCACTTCACTTCCTTTCAAAACCCCATATAAGCCATCCTCCTGGCAATACATTTATGGCCTTTCCATCTACCAAAAACACCATTCACTTCTCCAATAACCACCCATTCAAAACCCTCAAAATCATAAGGATTTCCAACCACATTCAATGCTAAGAACAACCATCATAAATGAGAATACAAAAATTGACAAAATACCAACTCAATGTGCAAAATCTCAAGAGAGGAAATGAAAAGGGTAGAAAGCTCGTAATATGCATACTTCAAAATCAATGAAAGACATAAACATAGGAAGGAGCCTTCATTATAAAAATCCATATTTCTTCACCAAATAATAATTCATGAAACAAACCCATTCATCCACTTGCCTTGGTCTCCAATTAAGCTAATAAGCTCTAATCACCACTCCTTAAGCCAAAAATCAAAGATCTACACAAAATCCCCAAAATGACACTTATTACAAACCCTAAAATGGCAAAACAAGAAATAGAGGGAGATAACTTCCAATAATAGAGATGAAGGCTCTCTAGGGCTAGAAGAAGCATAATCTAGAGGATGGAAATGATCACTTACATGGAAGGTCCTCAAATAGCAAGAGCTTGTTCAAAGAGGGTCTTGGAATGGAGGGTTCTCTCCACAAA